>VNJZ01009066.1:0-16780 GCA_008042795.1 Drosophila asahinai
AAAAATTTTAACTTCTCTGTTTTTCAACGTATTTTTATAAATTTTGAGATATAGCAGATTTTAATGCTTCTTGAATTACGGTTTTAATTTCATTAAGATCGGACCACTATATCATATAGCTGCCATAGAAGCGATCGGTTGATTTATATGAAAATGTAAAATTCTACATGTAAAATGTAAAATGTACAAAATTCTATATTTTTTCAACATTACTAAAATGGTTCGATTTTCAATGATCCAATTGCAGACTGCAAGGGTATACCAACTTCGGTTTACCGAAGTTAGCTTTCTTTCTCGTTCCAACTGTTAATGCACTGCTTTAATGTATAATTTAAAGCCTTGTGTGCTCATACATAAAAAATATCCGTAAGATATTTACCTATAGCAATATAAATTAAAATTATAATTTCTTCAAGCGCCTCAATTAACCTTTTATACACTAAGGGAATTTATATTTTCTAGTTCCAAAAAAATGTCAAATTTAAATAAGAACAAGAATTTAAAAGCCAACTGAAATGGCATGCTTGTTTTCTTCCGTGCAAAAGACAGTGGGCGGTGGGGCGTTCTCGTTTTCGTTTCTGTGTCATGTTTGTCAAATTGACGGAAGCAAAGTCCTTTCTCACAGCCCTGCAGCCGCCCCTTTCCCTCAGGGGAGCCTCTTGTTAATGTCCTGTCCACTTCTTGTCGCTCCTGTTCCGCCCTGTTTACGCAGTTGTTGGCTTCCTTGTGGCCTCTGGCAAAGACTCAGGAGCCGAGGCGTTGGAAGCCAGGAAGGAATCAGGAAAGCGAAGTGGATAGAAAAATGCAAGCCATGTCTATGACATTTCCGAGGGGTTCTCAATAAAGTCCCCGGTAACTGTTTAGGAAATGTCACTTAAAATAAATTGAAAATGAAAATGAGCCATGGAAAATAAATTGTCTTTCCGTGCGAAGATTTGTTTCTAACATATATTCTCTTGTCTTTTTTTTTGTTTTAATACCTCATATGGCAATTTGTATATTTTTTGATGGATTTTTAACATTATATGTTAGGTAGAAAAAGTGAAATTTAATTGGGGAAATGACTTTAACAGTTATATTCAATTATTTTTGAGTGCCCTGAGATCAAATTACTTTCCCAACTTTTTTACGCTTCCTCTCAACGTCTCGCAGTTTGACAGACCGCTGAAGAAGGATTTTCTTGTCTGAAGTGCGTTTCAGCACTCGAGAGGAATCACAGCTAATGGCTCCAGCCTATCCGTTAACGCATTTCGACCGACTTTGCGGCATGTTGAGCCCACCACTCGACGTCCAGGGTGAAAAATTAATATTCCACTGGCAATTACGCCCCAAATTGATTGATATGCAAATCTATCCAATTAACGCCATGACATGTTTTTAAGGCATTAACCAATCAATTGCTAAATGATAGATGTAGGGGTGTGATCCAATAAAAATGTGTTTAAAGAATTAATAAGCTGCTAGGGAAGTATTTTTATTCAACAATGTCCGTTGACTTTAAATGTAATTAAATATTATATCAAAAATAAAACAAAAACCATTAATTCATTTCCTATTTATTTCCCATATTCATTTCCTATAAACTATAATGGTTAAGTTTTAAATGAAGCGTTTCCTTTACATATTTACTAAGGGGAAAAAAAACATGGCCTGTGGACACACCAAGATTTAATTGCGAGCCTCAAACATAAGTTGAATAAAAGCTCCCCCAGAGGGACTTACACAATAAACCTTTTTAAATACGCGAAACAAAATACCCGAGACGGAATCCAGCGCAATCCTAATTGTCATAATCACGAGGGGAGACACTTGAGCGTCCTTTGCGGCGTCAAAAATTTAAACGTGACACAAATTACTCGGTTGGTCTGAGTCCTCGCCGGGGATCCTTTGCTCCTCTGCTCGCCCAAATGCCATTAACCAGGACAGTGGTGGCAGCTGACTCTAGGGGCCAGGGTTTTCTGGGCGAGCGGGAGGATTGGGCTGGGCACTGCCGCACTGCGCCTGTCCCGAGGGGTGAGCCGGTCCCAGGACCCACCGTCCCTATGTCCCTATCTCAGCCAGTGTCCGTGTCACTGGGGAAGGATGTAATTCCTCATGTGAGTACACACAGAAAAAATAGTCCTCACGATTATATTTTGTAATATTGCTAACCATTTAGTGTATTTACATATGTTATTCATTTAAAAAAGTTACAGCTTTTTGGAGCTATTTTTTTAAAAGTATAAATCCAAATTCTCCTTTAAATTAAGAATTAATAATTCGAAATTCAATATAAACAAGAACGGTAGCTAGCTTAGGAAAGCCAAAGTGTATATACCCTTGCAGTTTGCTGCTTCTTTTACTGCGTTGCAGAGTTCTGGTCAAAATTATAATACCCTGAAGAGTATCAAAAATAATGTAGGACGATTACTAAAGATTTCTGGTTTTTAAGTCGCATAGCAATCTTTCATTATATTGACTTCGGCTTTGGAAATACTCCATATACATACATATATTCCCAATTCAAAGACGAATTTCTGTATAAAACTCTTTTTAGTTAGGGTTCCGAATCAGTGTCCTTTCGCCTTAGTAGGTTCAACCACATTATTCTCCTCAGGGACTTCATTCTTGGCACTTTTCGCTGAGTGGATGACATGTACAATTTCTCCTTCCACCACACCCCTGCTGCTCCTTGTGGCGCACCTCGGGGAGCCTTTGTTAATCATTTTCCCTCTTCTCGCAGATTTCGCACGCACGCACATGGGCGTGGAGAAGAGGCTTTGGGTAGGGGGCACTGGCCCATCATTTGCATATGTGTGTACCAGAAGAGGTGTGTGGTGTGTGCTTACAGTGTGTGTGCGTCTATCCACCTGCCTCGGGGCAGCTGAGCTGCTTTCTTTTACGATGATTGCCGGGATGTAAATTTGATTTAGGGCTCTGGGCCCATAGAGAGGTCCTCTCTCCCAGCCAACGACACTTTAAGAGCCAGATTCTTTTTTTCTTTGGGTCATTGAATCACGAATGGCCAGATGCTGACTGTGTTGAATTGTGAAAATGCAACTATCGTCGAGCATATGGCGAAAAAAAGGTCAGACGAAATAAAAATCAATGGGTCAGAAAACTTTAAAGATAATAAAATACTCTTAACGATTGCGACATATGTAAGTTTTCGATTAATTTGTTTGTGCCTAAAAAATTTTACACACATATTTACAAAACCAACATATGTGGAAGAAAGTCGACTTATTATACAAATAGGTTTTGCTAGTACATCAAGGAAATTTTCAAGAATGGAAGCATAAGAAGTCCTGAATTAATGATTTATCAGTTTGGTTATATGAATATAAATATATTTATTTATATATTTATAATTATGATATGTATTTACACTATCAATACGCTTGTTAATAATATAATAAATTACCCCTTCAATTATACATCAAAAGCTAACCTTGGAAAAAACGGAATTAAATATTAGCAATTTATTTAAATGCAAAGCACCTAAATGAACCATAAAATAGAGTGCTATAAAATTAAGTGTGAAAAATCGCGTTCTCGCACTCGAAGGAAATGAACTTGCCATATGTTTCCCCATTGTGAGCAAGTTTCACACATGCTTAGCAATTTTCCTATTTCCCAAAGGTCCCCGCCCCCGCTATCTAAGCTCCACCAACTTTTCCGCCACCTGCAAGCCGCTTTTCTTTTCGTTCCGTTCGCCTTTTTCACAAGCCATTAGCAGCTGTTCGGGGCGAACATCTAGCAGTCGCTAATAGAAAATACACACATGCGAACTCCTTGCACGTAGGAAAAATGATTTTCTTCTTGTTTCCATAAGAATATAGATTCAATTTTGATTGTTGATTTTTTTTAAGATAAAGGTGTGGTATATTTTTATATTTTTTATTAAATGTTCTAATAATTTTATTTATCAAGTACAGGAAGGCTTAGCCTATCATACCGAATCTAACTAGTTTAAAAATAAAAATACTAGTATATGTATATTCTTTTAATTAAGTTTAATATTTATTAACGTATTTTTTAAGCTCACTATTACAATTAATTACGTAGGTGCGTTGATTTTATTAATTTAATTAAGGAGTCAAGCCAGATAGTAGAGTATTAAACATTAATTGTAATTTGGTCAGCAAAATGCAATCTTTGGCCATGTTTTGAACCTATTTTTTTTTTTTGTGTGCATGAGGTAAATGGTTCGTTAAAAGAAAAATAAAAATAAATAAATAGGTTGGGGTGGTCGGTGGCACTCACCTGGAGCGTGGAACTCCTCCCCGCCATTTGGCTGGATGACGGAAATCTCTGTTGGCTGCTCATCAAAAGGGGGATACAGCCACTTTCGGTTTTAGTGCCGGCGAAATTTTGTGTATTTCTTTGGACCGTCTGTCTGGCGATGTTGGTTTTCGTTTTCCTTATTTTTAAAAAGAGTAAATGCTTACAAAATCGGACTCGAATGAAGCCTCCCCTCGTGTTTTTTGCCCTTGTGGCCTTTTTTAACGGTTGCCAGCGCAACTCCTGATAGAAAAAACTTGGCCAGCAGGAGCAGCTAAAAGCAACAAAAGCAACAACAAGACCAACACCAAGCAGGTGTGAGATGTCAGCCGCCCTTAACCACTCTCACGCACACAATCGCACACACACACGCGGAAGGAGTCGCCAAGTGTAAATAGAGTAATAAAAAAATGTAGGGAAATGAAACAGGAAAAGCAGGCGGAAGAAAAATCGAAGGAGACCCGTCCCGAGAGAGAACGGAAGAGAGAGAGCCCGTTACAGACAGCACCAGAGAGAGGGAGCTCGAGACACAGAGAGCGAGATCCTGTGCGAGAGCCAATAACAAACTTTCGCCCTTTTGTTTATTTCACACACAACGCACTAACACTGACACTTTTCCAGGATGCGGCTTTTTAAATGGCCCGAACCGATAAATTTGCATTTCGCTTTGGCATTTATTTATTCCTTTTCTGGCCGCACGACAAACTGGAATTTCGTTTTTTTCTGTTGTCTCCAAAGTCTTTTCCGCTATTTTTAACACGCGCAACTAACTGTAAATTTACCGCACACCCGCACAAATAGTCAGCACAGTGGGTCTGCTCAGAAGTGTATCAAAATATCGGAGTTTCCCCCTTATTACATGCGTGTATATTGAAATATTTTCTCTAGACATACAGCCAATATCCATATTTACTGTTGATATTATTTCAAAATTTTTCTCAAAGAAAACGAACCAGCTTCGCGGGTGAAAATATAGCAATAACAAAGAGTGTGCTTTGCGTATTGCTTAAATAGATGTTGGTTCCAACCAGCTCGCTCTTTGCGTCGAACTCCCTCATGTTTGAAGCCTTAAGTTCGATGCCGACGCACAGTGGTTCCAAAATCTATAAATTATGCCTGCAAGTTCTGTACCCCAACTAACACCCTTCTACATAACAAAAAAAAGAAAAAGTAAATTATTATAATGAACATATAATATCAAACGAAACAGCAGCCACATTTCATAATTTGTTTGGCGTCAATTTAAAATGAACCAAATATTTTGCAGCGATCCTTACCAATTAGCTTTGTGGATTTAATTTTTAATATTAATAAGCAAAGATGAAAAGCAAAAGCTCTTATTCCCGCCTAAATTTTTAGTTTACTTTTGTATTTATTATACTATCTTCCTAGTGCTAAAGATACAATATAACTTGAAGTTAAAGGACTAGTCACATTTTTAAATTTAATATTTTTTTTTTTTTAAATGAACTTAATAGTTCATAAAGCTTAATTACATATGCATCAGCCTGGGCGTTATTATATCAATTGTTTGATAATAAATAAATAAATTATACAACGCTTTTTACACTGTGCAAATGCCTTCCAACTGGAATGTTGTTCCAACTGGAAGCCGCTGTTTACAGCGAAACAGCTGATGTAACAGTGTAACCCTCTCTGTTCTTAACAGGTGCACTGTACACGGATTTCTATGTTAAAGCCTTAAAAATTTCTTGAATTTGTAAGCAACCCATATTGAAACCAGTTTTAGCTATATTTTTTAAAACGGTTTGCAAAATGCAACTGAATAAAACAAGAGTCTTAGACAAGACACATCTGTGTGAAAATTTTCGCTGATATTAAATCACCAAAAAAGGATTAGACTGAATGAACTCTATTAACTCTTCAAATTTGTCGAATTTTTTATGAACAATTAAAACTATTATACCAAAATATTTTCGTGTATTCATGGATTTAATTTATTTAATTAAAAATGAACACTTTGCACTTGGTAAAAAATCTTACAATTAACTTAAGGCTGCAACAGATTCATCGAGGACCCTAAAGCTATCGGTCTCAAAGTAGTATGTAAAATCATCAGAAACTTGAGGCCGAGGCCGGTGCCGCAATTCCTTCGGCACAATCCATTTATTGGGCTTAGGAAGCAGTTCTTTGGAGTGGCCAATATGGCAGTTGGATTAAAAGTAAGGAGTATCGGGACCCTACGGATCGATGAAGGATATCATGATGTAGCGGGTGCCATTGGTCACGAGCAGTCCCTCGTGGTAGTGGGTCAGCCGTCCAGGGTGCATCAGCATCCAGCCCTTCTTCGTCTCGGTCACGGAGCAGTTGTACCTCAGGAACCGACATCCACCGCCCTCGTAGTCGACTCCCGCTCGGTTCATCGCGATGTTGATGGTGTACGTGGAGGAGTCGTGGTGGGGCCGCAGCGAGGGCTGTTCATCGGGGCGGTATCGCACCATGAAGTTCATCAGTGACCGGGGTGGCTGTAGGAAAATAAAGATAAATTATAATTCTGTATCAATAATTATTGATGTGTCGCCCCAGAACTTACATTGTGGAAGTAGCCGGTGAAGACGCGCTCCTGCAGAGGACGCACGAACATCTGAAGGAACTTGAGATAGAGCGTGTCCAGGCCCACCTGCTTCATGTGGATGTCCCGCGTCGGCACCGCCTCGTAACCTCCCTCCAGCCGCTCGTCGCTGTTGCTGCCATCCGACCAGGTGTTGTGTGCCTCCATGATAGCCACCAGGTCGTCACAGAAGGCGTCCGTGACGATCTGGAACCAGAAGACATCCGTGCACGGCTGCGGAATCGGGTAGCTCTCATTCAGCTGCAGCGAGTAATTCGGATGTATGTACTTCTCCGCCCAATCGTATCGGTTGGTAAACAGAGTGTGGAAGTCGGGACGTGTCACCGAACTATTGAAGTTATCGGCGTTGACCAAGTGTCCGAAATAGCGCTGATTGGTAATGTACATGAAGATGCCCTGAGGAGGAAGCCAAGAAGTTACTAATGGGACTGTTTGTTTAGTAAAGACGTCAGTGAAACTTTAATCGGAATCCAAGATATTTTATACTATTTTACATTCGGAAAATTAAACTTTAATTTATTTTCAAAGCTTGACACTTACAGCATTCCGCAACGATTCGCACATGGCCATGTCGGGATCAAATTCCTTGTGCTGGAAGGTTATGGCATCAAAGGCACTGTGTTTCACCAGATAAATGCTCGTCACATGGGGCACGTTGAAGATCCCACTGCAAATGGAATGGAATAAATGTGATGAATGAGGTAGCCACAACAGTGCGACCGATGAAGTCGAGAGCGGATTTGCAACAGTGTTGCGAAAATGGAAAGTGACCTCCCAGCGCCAGAACCTCCAAATAGAACCATTTAATTCAATCACAGCCCCGAGATTAAGGGGGACCATGTCGCAGGGAGTGGATAAACGTGCACATAAACGCTCGGATGGCCAGAGAGCGCAGTTTGCAAACAACATTCCGCGTTGGCGATCGGATTTACGGCTCGACAATAATGCCTCGTGGCATCTGGAAGCTCGACTGGATCGTTCTCCTCGGGCTCTGCCTCTTAATATTCGGAGATACTATCCATGTGGCAGCCCAAAGTCAGTAGCCCTAGACGATCCTAGAGGATCGCTGAATTTATTGAATATCGTATTACAGGAAGCACTGCGGGAAAGACCGAGCGACGCAACTATACGGGCAAGAAACCGGTGGTCATCCAGCATCGATCCCAGGATGCCGTCAACTACTACGATCACGAGAATGTGAGTGGATTTACGAGGGATGCCTCTGATAATTTATTTTGTATATGCCTTTTAGGGAGCAAAGATCATAAAGTCGTCACATTTTGAATTGGATTACACTCTGGGACGCAAGATCACATTCTTTTGCATGGCCCAAGGTAAGTTGAAACTATTTGGTCACCACTTCAGTTCCTCTAATATTTATTTTTATTTTAGGCAATCCACGACCCACAATTACCTGGTTCAAGGACGGAGCCGAACTCTACCAGCATCGATTCTTTCAGGTAATGCCAGAAAATATGCACATATATTTACAAAAAAAATACATCGGATATTTTCTACCTTTGCAAAGGTTCACGAGTCTCATATAGAGACGAATATTGTTAAATCGAAAATGGAAATTGATCCAACAACGCAAATGGACGCTGGTAAGTTAAATCTATTAAAAAAAACAAATCATTCTTAGACCTAACCAGATTACATCGGAACAAAGGAGCAAAATATATTACAAATGTATGCCAAATATTTATTTAATACCTTTATCTCTGCAACAAATAATACAAATTTAAGAAATATAAAGAGTTTATTAGTTTATTTAATTATTAAACTAATTTAATAATAATCTGCTAGGTATTTTAATTTGACTAAAACTTTTCACAATATTTGCTTTTCAGGGTTTTACGAATGCCAAGCGGATAACATCTATGCCATCGATCGACGAGGCTTTCGCACAGACTACGTTATGGTTAACTTTTAACACGGGCTTTCGATTGCAATTCACAATTTACGATTTAACTCCCGGATAATGTAAATGTAACACATGAATTTTGAATAAAAAAATATATTAAATGGAAGGATTTGTGGTTCTCGATGGAAATTTAACTTCTAGTTGCTTCCGACTTTTTGTGCGTTTTTGTGTGCGCACACAAGCCGACAAATTGGCTCAATTACCCCATTCAAATGATTTTTTTGCATTTATTTTATTAAAAAGTGTGGAAAGCAAACCAGCAAACCGAGGCTTTTTGCTTCTAATATGAGTTGAGTTTTGCCATAGCCTCTAAAAAAAGGTCACAGTGGGTCAAGGTCTGCTTTACATAAGCTAATCAAGAATTAAAAATATTTTATTAACGCTGTTTTATTTAATTTTAAATTTAAATTAAATAATTTTTTTCTTATTTTAAATTTTAATCTTGCTTGAATCTATTTATCTCAAAGGGGGAGAAACTATTAATTATTCAAAGTATTTTTGAAATAATATTTTCTACTGACAATTCATTCTTTTATTATTATTATAAATCTTATATTATTATAATTTTATTACGAAAAATAAGTTTTAGAGCACCTCATCACTGTGCACTCAACGGACTCCCAGTCAGATTTCTCGAAAGGGGTGCTCCATGAGCTCCTACCGCGAGCGCCCAAATCAAATAATGCGATGGAATTGAGTGAGATATGGAAATGCGGCGCGATACATGTGAGAAACCCATCCCAGAAGAACAAAAAGCAGCGAGCGGGTGAATCTCGAGAGTACAGCATCCATTGGATTAAATCCGCCGGACAATTGTGGCAAATTAGATGCGCAGAGCGGATCCACAGTCCCGCCGAGTGGATCAGTCGCGGAGCAGACGAGATTCGCACAGCAACGCCACCAGCATTAGCTTGTGAGCATTATCCATTATCCAGAGAGTCATCATGCAGGTCAAGTGCCTGATCATCTGCCTTGGATTGGGGCTGCTCATGCTGGCCACGCCCATTTGTGAGGCACGGCGTGGACGTGGCCGTGGACGAACCAAGTCCAGGGTCCAGATCGGTCTGCCCATTACGGGAAAATACCGCGATCCAGAGTCCGATCAGTATTACAACAACAACAATGTGAGTGAAAATAATAAATGAAATGTGGCCACAAAAAAAAAAAAAAAAAAATCGTTCCTAAGATGAAAGTTATTTTGAGAAGTTTACAATTCTTAAAAAAAAAACTCAACTATGAACTCGAAGCTGAAGTAGTTTTCTTTTTTGATTCATAAAAATATAAATATCTGAAGACTTTTCTTTTTTGTTTTCTCTAATTCTTAATATAGAAAGTCTGAATATAGAAAAGTATCCATTAATTATTTCTCTTGTTTGTAGGGCGCTAAAATTCTGCAAGCCTCGCACTTTGACCTCGAGTACGTTCTGGGCCACAAGATCGCCTTTCTGTGCGTGGCGAAGGGCAATCCCCGACCTCATATCACCTGGTACAAGGATGGGGCGGAGATCTACCAGCATCTGTACATGCACGTCCACGAATGGCGCATCGGCGACGACAAGGTCAAGTCGAAGATCGAGATTGACCCCGCCACGCAGATGGACGCCGGTCTGTACGAGTGCACTGCCGACAACATGTACTCCATTGACCGGCGCAGTTTTAAGACCGATTTCTCCATCGCCTTCGACTGATCAAAGTCTCGAACTCAATCTCACATCCAAAAGGTTGAAAAAGTTACCCGGAAATTAAAGCACAGCTGGAGGGCCATTCCTACTATTATATCTTGGAAATCTACAAGTCTAATCTTAAGGTCAAGTTTGACATTTCCATTTATAAGAGGAAACAGGAGAATATGTTTTATATTCGAAAAATACCTACCTAAAGGTCTTTCAATGGGTGATTTCTAACTACTTGTATCATAAAAATAAACAAATTTAATTGATAAACGATGATAAAAAGTATGGAAGGTACTCATAACAGAATCCCTAATCCAGAGATTCTATTGCAATGTAAATATCACGTTCTAAGTCACAGATTTTGTAATGGATTCCCAAGCATATTTTACTTACATCAAATCACGCTTCACAATGTCGACGTAGTCGTGCGACCTGGCATAGTATCCGCCCTCGGACAGGGCTCCCCAGAAATTGCTCCACAGCTCGTGGTGTTTGGTGAATAGCGGAGCCGCGAATTGCCTGTAAGTCGTCAAGGGATCATTGTTAGTTTGAGGAAATCGAGTTCAGCCGCCTTTGACCTACTTGTTTAGCCTGAGCAGCTCGCGAAGGACCTCGCCGTCGTCGATGTGCGCATCTGCGTCCAGGAAAAATATGTAATCGCTGTGGTGCAGTCGAGCCTTGTCCCTGAAATTAAAATAACAACAAGCTGTATTATAAACGTATTTGTTTTTAACAAAGATTTTTAAAGAGAAAGAATTATATCAATATTTTTAATTTGTTCACGCCAGAGAGGCGCCCAGTTTCCAGCGATAGTGTCGAGCAGCAGTTTATCTCCGCTCTAAGCGCTCTCCCGATCTTTGTCTAGAAATCTCGGCTCCCCCGCTCATTCCATTTCTCGCTCTTTCGCAAGGCTTCTCTTTGCGTTGAAGCAATCTAACTCAAGTTACATAGACGCTTATCGCGCAAAACCCCGAAAAGTTTATGTGTTTTTAAGTAACTTGTGCAACTCCGGGTTAAAGCCGCCCTCCTCCGAGCATTTGGTCCTTAGAGCCGGATGTTCGGGGGAGGGCAGCTTTAACAAGGAGTCCATAATCAATTATTGATTTTTATAAAGATTTTTAAAGAGAAAGAATTATATCAGTATTCTCAACTTTATCCTAAATTAATAAAAGAAATGTTAGTTATTTATATATAGGACTTACAGGGCCAACTGCCTGCCTTGCCGTTCGTCCAGTTCATCCGTGGAGAGGGTGTACTTTGCACTGGCATACTTTTCACCATATTTATTGACAAATGCTCGGCTGTCGTCGTCGTGGAATGGAACATTGCTATAGATGAGCAAGTGCAGCTTCCCCTTGGGATAGTTTAACTTCTCCACGCCATCGAGGAACTGGTCGAAGAAGGGCACGGCTTGAGTGACGATCAGAGCTAGAGAAATTACCGGGAGATTGCTTTCCTATAAGAATAAGTAATTATCAAATCTAAGAATCAAAGTAAACCAAGAAACAAAAGACTCACATCCAGGTCCAGCAGATTTTCCTGGCATAACAGACACTGGCCATTGAAGGTCTTGGCCAGATAATTGGCGTAAGCATTCAGATCCACCTTGCTCAAACCATTGCCATGAATGATTGCCGGCGTCGTCATGAAGTCCACATTCTGCAGGACACCCTGATTGGTGTCGAGATCCACCTTGAGCTTGACGTCGTTCTTGGCCCCATGGAGATTTTGGAATAGCCTGGATTGTGTGTCCAGCTTCATGCCCAGCTTGCCGCGTTTTGTTTCATCAAGGAAGACCTTGGTAAAGTACAGCTGATCGTCGTCGGTGTCATCGATTGGATCCTCCAACAGGCCATAAACTTGTGGCGCATAACCGATGAAGGCCCCAGAATTGAGGAACCTCGAACCCTTGCCCTCCACTTCAGGATAATTCTTGGCCAGACTCTTATCCGGCCAACAGAACTTCTCGGCGGAGACGAGCAGCTTGGCCGCCGATTCCTTGAACTTCTCCACAATCTCCTCCAGCGTAGCAGTTATCACCACATCGTAGCTTTAAGATTGAAGGTATTAACTTGGCATTTAAAACGGCTTTCTCTTGAATCTCTTACCTGTCCGTGAAGAGTATTATTGCCTCCGGATCATTCTTAAAAGGAGCAATGGCTGCGCGCAGAAGGTTTAGCTTGAAACCGCCGCCGGGATGCTGCATATCCCCGCCCTTCCATTCCTCTCCCAGTCCCAAGGTGGTAACCTGATTAAATCATAATGATATCATTCATCATAGGGATAATCTAAATAGATTCAGTTTGTCATCTTAACTGGATTTCATGAGTTTCACGCTTGGCAACTCCATACACAAACTATTTAAGCATACAAAACCGTAGCAAGTTTTTATGAATTTCAATTTTGAGCCGGTTGTCATGGGATAACAAGATCTTTATACATATATAGGAACTAAACGTGTGTAAGCATTTGAGGTTTATAAATTGAAATTGAAATTAAAATTGTACATAGGAAATCCAAACAATTCTGGATCCACTTAAGGAACTTAAGATTAGTTCAGCAATCGCTGCAGATCAAATGACTTGGGTCACACAGTTCTCTAAATACGAGAATAAAAAAAATTCAAAACAAAAAGGGGAAGGGATCAGCTTTAGCTTTTAAAAAAAGCCGGCTTATCAGCATATTTTGTTGCCGACAAAGTTCTTTCGGAAACGAAGCATACTCATATTTTGTGACATCTTCGGAGCCTGATAAGCCTCAATCTCTCGCACTCAGACCGAGGGAATAGAAAGTTCCAGAGCTATCAATAGACCGGGAAACCAAATGGAATTGTATTGTGCTAATTACCCCGGCAACTGCACCCGATTCAGTCTGGAAGGCTACGGGCTACGTGATTCCAACATGTGTGCACTATGTGTTGCCGTTGCCCCACAATGTCCAGCCAATCTCCGTGCTCCACATCAGAAAATCGGACGCCAACGCCGGATGCTCGGGTAGCCGCGCACACTCACATAAACATACTATATTCCATATACTGAGCAGACATTTATTTAGACAATACAATGTTGCTAAAGTGTGCCAAGCCAACCGCCGGCAAGTCTTGGAAGTCTTTAAAAAACAAACGAATACAAATGACATATTCTCTTCTCCGTTCTTATCTGTATTACGTTTGATGTTTTGTATATATACAGAATTTATACATATGTATATATATATGTTTTTATGACAACTCGACTGCTTGAACAGACGTCAAATTAGAAATTCATCAATAAAAACAATCAATTCTAATTTGCATAGAAAGAGCTCGCCAAGTTTGCAAATTTCGGACATGGGCATAACTGTAGTTAATGTGCTGACTTAGATTTAATGTGTCTTCCACAAACATAAACCTGTTTCCATATATAATGTC
This sequence comes from Drosophila asahinai, assembly GCA_008042795.1. Lineage (NCBI taxonomy): Eukaryota > Metazoa > Arthropoda > Insecta > Diptera > Drosophilidae > Drosophila > Drosophila asahinai. The sequence goes on from VNJZ01009066.1 coordinate 13,863, forward strand.
CAAAATAGAATCATTTAGAAATTTTAAAATTGAAGTCAAGAGAATGTAAAGATTTTTAGATTTCAGATAATTAAATTCGTAAGTACAATTTATAAAATTTCCAATATTAACTATTATTTCATCTATTACTAACGGTTCTTCGCACACCACAAAGCTTATAACCAAATTCTGATCTTAGATGTCCAGTGTGAACGTTCTAATTAATAAAAACTTAACTTTAGTTTGAATCTCACCTCAATGTCGTAGACGCGTGTAGATCGCAGATATCTTGCATAGCCATCGGTGGGTTCAGTGGCCACTGTGAACACCTTGACTTTGTCTGTGGGGCATTCAAAAACGGTGTGAATGATTGATGATTAAGATGTGTAAATTTATTGGGTAATTATCAAGTCATATTTAGGTTACCATAAGTTATATTTCCTGAAATTTTCTTCTTTTTATAATCCGCATTTTAATAATTGTTTTCGAAAAATGTTTTTGTTTTAAAAAAGGTAATCGAAAGGCAAAAAAAAACAAAAATTCGGAAAAGGTATTCACTGTAGTTTCTGAGTTTGTAAAGTAAATGAATTATTTAATCAAAACCACTTTATGGTCTAATATATAGATTTAAATTACATAAATCATTTAATAAATGTATTTTTGCATAAGTTTAAGTTTAGGAAACTCGACTGTAGCATAATGAGTTATTTTATTGGGCCACAAATACAATATGGTAATTGGATATACTTAAATTGATCAAAACAGAACGACTAAAGGCTAAATGTCTATTGCTTGAGCAAGCCAATATCTTATATTGAACATTAACCGGTCATATTAATTAGCCAACGAGTTGAGCAGGTTTCAAGACGATAATTATGAATATGGAGGAATAAGATCGCCATGATTCGACTTCCACGCAATTTGTATCTGCATTCTATCCGAATTTGTGCCTGCATCTGCATCTTGTATTTTGTATCTTGTATCTGCATCTGCTCCTCTTCCGCGCAATTCCAGAGTAAACGACCCGCACAAACATCAAAGCGGAATGAAAACACAAACAAATTTTTGGAAGGGATAGGGGAAAAGGGGAATGACGAGAAGAGGAGGAGTATAGGATATTTAACGGTGGCCTACGTGAGTGCACAGCGCTGCACTCATGAATGCAATGTATAATTTTCTATGAGCGCTGATGAACTCATTCTAACTTAAGCCAGAAACAATCAAAAATTAAACAAATACTAACCGTTCCAATTAGGCTCCGTCGCTGCAACGACGTTGGCGTCGGTGTCGGCTTCGACGTCGGCGCTGGCTCCTTGCAGCGTCACAGCCAGCAACAACAACAAAAACAAAGCGCTTTGTTGTTTGACTTGCATATTCCTGGATAATTGTTCCTTCTGTCTCAAGCACAGATTTCAAAACACTCTTTAAGTGGCAGCTAAGTTTTTTACACAGACACCCGCTGTTATAACTGCAGCATCTTTCGAAAAATCTTGAGAAGAACTAAAACTAATCAGTTTCTTAAAAACTGTCCCGCCGCTAGAAATTCTGAATCGCGATTGAGAACAAATGGGAGAGGAGATATCGCCCTGCCAGTCGCAGTGGCAGCGACGCCCCCGATGAACAGCTGCTTTGGCCAGTGTTGGAAACAGTGCTGGCAGATTGGACATTTTCCCGTCATATCTGGCGGAAATTTTAAAAATGTCACTATAGACTCTATAGTATAGAGGCACGATTTATTCTGGGTACGCATAGTACGAATAGTCGGAACTCATAAAGAGGACTGTAAAGGAGATTTGCAGCTGCGGTAAAAACAATAGTATTGGGAATCTAAGCCATATAAAAATATCGTATCTTTTACTATCAACTAAGTTGTAATTTAAGTATGATATTACATGTTATAAACTATACCATACTTTTAGCTTATAGTTAAAGGTCCCTTGATTACAGTTTCCCGTTTTAATAATTATTTTAAAATTTTGTACAATTTATTTGTAATTTAAATTAAATTTCGAGTCTTTTATTAAATGAGAACCATAAATAATACAATAACTTGTAATAGAAATTATTTTTACCGCAGCTGTATAAACAAAGTAAGAATTTAAGGAGCAGCAGCGGTGGTAATTAGAGAAGGAAAACAAATCGAATTTAATGGCGAGTTTGACGGAAAAGACGTAAACATACAAACAGATACAACATCCAAATACAAAGTCATGCCCGGTTTCCCATTGCCCATTTCATGCCTCTTTGAGAGCTTAAATAGAACCACAAGAGTACGAAAACAAATTTTATAAAAAGTTATGTTTGAATATTAAGGATAAAGGGTGAGGCTAAACTGGGCTCTCTTTTACATTTTGGCAGCTGTTTCCGATCCACTATTTAATCTATGGGGCATGTGGAGTCAGAAAAGCAGTTAAAGAATCCTAAGTTAACCCGTTTTGGTGAAACTAAATGATTAAAAACTAAAATTAAAATAACTTTTTATGCTTGAATACTAACAAAATACATATTGATGAAATAAGTTTGTAAAATCTTACTATTTTACATAAAGAAATATTCCGTAGAAAAATTCCAATTTATAAAATTGATTAAAAAACCAGTAGTTTTAAAAACTGCGAAAAGTATATTTCACATATTTTCCCTACACTCACGCTTATATTTGTAATTTTATCGCTGGTGCACGCACACTTCAACACAACATCCAATCAGCTGTTTGCTTCCAAAATTCCTCTTGAAGTGTAAGTATAAACATTAAAAAAAATAAAAATATATATATACCCTTGAAAATAATAAATAAAATAAATAAATAAATAGTATATTAAGTTTTAATCCGAAAACATCGAAAATCGAAAGAAGTTGGCTTGCCGAAGCTAGCTTCCTCATTTGTTTGGAAATATTTTTTGAGCGAGGTTCTTTATAAAATAATAAACCAATAGACCGAC
>VNJZ01009067.1:0-28854 GCA_008042795.1 Drosophila asahinai
CTTGGCAACCCGCATAGGAGAGCTGTTCCTTGCCAGTGTAACTATTAGTCCTGAATTCGCAAAGTTACTGGAGCAGAGGTACCAGAAAGGCAGATATGTCAAATGAATATGGCAAGATTAAGTGCTGGACCGCTTAACTGCTGACTAGGACGTACCCAAGCAGCCTTTTATCTTGCGCGTTATTATATTTTCTTGAGTTCGCCTAGAGCACTCACACTTGTCACGCTTTTTGCAGCTGCTCCTCCTTGAAGTGAAAATACGTTAACCCGAAAATTATGAGCTTGAAATTAAATTTTCCGTCTGGCGTTGCCTTTATGGTTTATGAAGTGTTGCAAAAATATCCACAGATACAACCGGAATAAAGGAGAGCTGGGCCAAGATACACAGTGGCGAAGAATGCTGCATCAGCGAAATGGAAAGGGGCCGAGGGGAAGCTGAATGCTGCCCACTTGCGAATCAACATGCAAAAGGATTTTCGTCGATTTTCGAGTGCTCTATCTGTGCTGTGATGCCGCCACATGTGCTGCGCGAACCTTTCCGAGGAAGGAACCACTCCGCCACGTACCCAGTCTGCATAAACATGATTTTCCCCACTCCTTCGAGTGGGTCGCCCCCGTTGTTTTGCCCGGCTACTTGCGCCTTTTTCTCCATTTTCTGTTGGCCATTTGGCACTGCTGTTATTTTGTATTTTCCTTAGCGCACTTGCCTCGCCACTCGCCCGACGCGGATGCAGTGGCAGTGGCAGTGGCAGTGTAGTGCTCAGCGGCATTTATTGTTTCTGGCGCCAGTTGTTGCTCTTTTTCCACTTGCAGTCCCAGTTTCACATCCTTTTTGGCCGGCGCACATTGCGCGTTCTCAGCATTTTTAACAGTTTATTTGGCGAAGGCATGAAACTAGCCAGCCTCGAGTTCTGGTCCCGTCCTGGTCCTGGTCCTGGGCAAACTGCCAGTCTAGGGATCGGAATCGATGAAGTGGGGTGTGATTGGAATAGGAGTGATAGGTCCGACAAATCTACGCAGTTATAAATTAAGCAACTTACATATAAAATCCCCATCAAATGTTCGGTGTAAACAATGGCTTCGAGGACTAAAACAACACAGCCAGAGGGAGGTCCTTAAAAAATGGACCATGGTGGTGCTCTGTCACAAAAAGGAGCAGAAGGAATCGAAAGAGTCAAACTGCAAGCGCAGCAAGGCAAATACTAAAGAGTCGTTGCACAATTAACGAAGGGTAGGGAGCTTGTAGTGTGAGTAGGACGAAACGTTTATGCCCGGATGTTGGCTTGATTTTACGAAGTTTTGATATGCATCGAGTACGGGAGGGGCAGGAAGCGGCTAGGATTTTTATGAGCCACAGGCAGGCCGCCGCAGAAAGTATGCAACAATAACCTGCTCCTCGGACGCGCCTCCACATGCTCCGCCTCCCTTGTGACCATTTCACTCACCATTATATTCGCAGGCCTTGCTCCATCTGCCATGCCACGACGCCCTTTGTTGGCTGCTCTGCGGCAAATATTTTATATGCGTTGCATTGCCCAGTGAATACTTGGCCTGCCTTTGCCCAGTTTTATTGCCGCTGCAGATGATGGACATTTGGCCTTTGCGAATGCCCGCGTCCCTTCCCCGTCCCTTTCCACCGGCCTCTCACTTTTCGTTGAGGTCTTTTTTATGTGCCGACTGATTGGAAGTCAGCGAATTCTTCGCCTCTGCGTTTTTTGCCTTTTTAAAATTTGTCCGTTTTTGTGCTTGCCGTTTTCCACGTTCGGCCAATGGGCACTTCACTAACAGCTTTGAGTGTCCACACACGCCTGGAGAGTGGAGCGGAGTGGAGTGGGAAAAGCGTGTTTGGCATCTTGAACTGGTCAGTTAGCACTGCGGAACCCCTTGCTCTGCTGATGCAGCAGTTGGCAGTTGGCAGTGGCGCAGGAAAAACACTTCTTCTCCTTAGCATTAAGTCATGAATTGTGATTACCGAATGCAGTTCGGTCTATGTATTGCCATAAATCAATACGCCAACATTATTATGTGCATATGGGTCCATAAGTTTTGCAAAAGTCACGCATACAATTTCAGAATATTAACGCTCACCGCAACAATATGGACATTTGCTGACCATTGTCCGGGCAGCACTCCCACTCTCTCCTCCACACATTGCACCACGTCGATATAAACTTGCGAATGGCGGCAACCGAAAATGACATTTCAAAGGCAAACCGAAAGCATTTTTCGCCTACAAAATTACGCGTATTTTAATGAACATTTTCGGGGCAGCCATTGGGAAATGGGGTGAGTCCGGCAGCAGACCGCGGAGGGGGCCACCGTGGTGCAAATTATGCATGTGGCCGCGTCGACACACGGGTCGTATGTGCGATAAAAACCCCCAGAGCTTTTCGAGTGCGGTTGGGCGTAGAGTGCCCCCGTGCACAGTGGGGTTGCAGAAGAGTCCGGGCTGAACTTTCGGGGTCTCTGGGCCACAACATCATCTCATTAACAATCAGGCGAATCGGCAAGGAGAACGGAGCGAACAACCGCTGCCCCCCGATATGGTCGCGATTCACTATACGTGTCGGGTTCACATTTCAAATCATTTTGGCCCGACGGCCACCGTGCCCTTTCCTAGGCACATTATTTAAATTCAAAAAAGCGATAACGACCGGGTAATGATGAAGTGCAGCGACTGCAGCAGGGAGAATAGCCGCTGGACCTGCAACACGTCGAACGTCGCTGGCGTTGGCCAAAATTGGTTACGCGTTTGGGTCAACAGATGCCGAAGTCCCGGGGCCATAGATCCGCATGTGGGCTCTGCGGAGCAGAGCTCGTTCGGTTTGTGACGGGGTCAACATATTGGCATCGACGGCGCAGTAAACGATAAAGAACTATGGGCTAGTTTCCTGCATCGGGCGCGTGTGAAAATGAGTGTTAAAGTGGTCAAAGGGAGGCCTGGAAGGGCGCGAGTTTTAGGCGCTAGTATTGTGATGTGAAAGTCGCTTAAAAAAAAAGAAACGGCCTCTCCGATCGCCTACTCTGCCCAAAGATTACCATGCCATCCCCTCTGGCAAAACCTCCTCGGCTGGCGGTTACATAAAAATGTCTAAAATATGCCCGAAAAACGCATCGCCCGTCCCAGTGGTGGCCCGTTGACGTCGTATAAATAACAGATTTAGTGGCCTCAGTCCTCGCCCGGACTGGCTGCTGTGTTTGTTTGTTTTTGGCTCTGAGCCCTTTGACCAACAGCCAGTGGGCAGGCCGGAGCAGTCGGGCAGCCCGCTGATAACGGATCCGCCCTGTTATCCTGGAACAGACTAGGGTGGCTGGGGCCAGTTGCTTTTTATGTGTCATAACCATGGTGGCAGCAGACGTGAATGCAAACCTAGACACAGACATGGACATCGACGGCTTTGGCGGCCTTTAATGGCCGCCGAAACAAGGCGGGCTGCAGGACGGGGCCACAGCAAACAATGGCCGCGCCATCATTGACTGCGTTAATTGCTGTCATTCATTTGAAAAGTCATACGCGCGATTTTCAGAGTCCTCGTCCTTGTGCACCCTCCCATCCGGACCTTCTGCTCCGTCCTTCCTGCCGTTAAAAGTTATGATTATTCGTTCACTCTTTCGCTTTCGTTGGCCCATTGCAGCGGCCGCTTCCATAACATTTAACGGGGCCCTGCCTTGTCTTTTCCCTCCGCGCCATCATCGATTGTCGTTTCATTTGCAGCAAATCTTAATCCCCGCCGGGTGGGTCCGAAAACAATCTGCGCTTCGCAGACTTTTACTTTTACTTTTATGCCGGCCCCTTCGCTTCATCCGTGTCATATTATGTGCTTACTTAGACCCGGCCAGGATGGGTACTCTTTTTCTAGTCCCTCGATCCCTTTCGAATCCAATTTGGCTGCTAAGCCGTCAACATTTTCGTTGTAGTCGTTTATTGATTTTGCCCGAGCATCAGCCCAGAGGGGATAAAAAGAATGCGATATGTGGATGTCATTAACCAGGGGAACGTGGCCCGATTCAAGCCCTTTTATCACGAATTTAAAAACACTTGGTTGTTTTTCTCGTGTAGCTGTTTATTGATAGCAAGGATGACCCGGGGGAGCCGCATCATCCATCGAGTGCTGGGGCTGCACTTAGCTTTAATGCGGCATAAAACAAGAGCTGCATATTGAAATTTTAATGAAAGGCCCGCGGCCAGGAGAGTCCTTCCTTAGAATGAAGCGGATGCACATGCATAAATTCCGCTCGTGTGGTTTTCAAAATGCATTACGGCCACAGCTTCCTCCGCCATACGGCCCTCCCTCTCCAAGCCCGACTAAGCTAATCAAGGGCTGAGCCAACAATTTACTTAGCCCGGCTCTCTCGACCCCGGGTGGATGTGGATCCGGTTTATCTGGCGGATGGGGGAGGCATCTAGCCGGCGTTTCCATCATAGCAGCCACCGCTTTGAATGGTTGGCTGCTTAGTGTGAAGCTCCTTACATCCCATTTACTGCGCTTCCCCCGGACTCGGTTCGTCTGTCCGCCGCCTCATGCATAAACCAATTTGCTGGGCATGAGCGACTGAGCGGGGGCAGGAGCACCTCACCCCTAGTGAGAGCTCTCCAATTGCAGCAATTTTCCGACTTCGCTTTATGCATTTATGCGCCTTTGTCTGCGGCCACTCCGCTCCTTTTTTCCGGCTCTACATCCTGTTTTGTTTTTGCCGTTCATCGTCTGCGGCGTCGGGTCATTAATTTGGAAGCGAACACCTCTTGAACCACCTCCGGGGAGGCCAGTCCAGAGTCTAGTCCGGCCAATCAGCTATGCCGACCCGAGCTCCAGTGGTCAGCGGGCCCCGTCCAGGTTCTTAGCGGCATTTCCCCAGTGAGAAATTAGGAAATTGCATTTGCTGGCAAAACGAGCCGGCAGCGTCGTAACGGAATTTACGCGATGCACTCCAACACGGATATGGACTCCCCTCCGCCGAAGATCTGCAATCGGACCCGGAGCAGGAGCAGGAGCCAAGCTTCGACAGCTGGAAATTGCCAAAATGTAAATTCTCGCATGCCCGGCAGGCAGGGCCAGGGCCTATAAATTTATTGCTGGCGTAGGCGAGAGTCCTAGTCCCCATCATCATCATCGCCATCGCCATCGCCATCGCCATCAGCATCGGAATGATCATTGCGGCAGTTCGTGGCCCTAAAATATTCATAATCAACGCGGCATTAGCAATGGCTGCGTTTTCATTTCGTTTTTCGGCTTCTGCCGGAGCTCATCAATGAATCAGGATCAGAGCCTGCGGCATAATTGGGGTTATGTTTTAGTTATGAGCTGACTCAGCCAGCGGGTCCTTTAAGGATAGGTGGGGTAATGGCGAGCCAGACAAGCCCGGCCGAACTCTCCCATACATTCATACATTCCTCCTGGCAGCTCGCTGCGATTTTAAATCAATACATCTCAAATGGCACATTCGAACCCGTGCAATGCACTCCGTCTTGTAGCGTCTTGTGCCGTCTTGCATCCGTTGCCGGACGGGGACAATAGCAGCCATTAAGTGCGCCCAACACGTAACCGGGCAATAAACAAGCGTGACAAATGATGCTGCTAAATGAAAGTTGATTGCCAGTTGACGGCCACACCTGTTTCGACTGCAGTCCAGGCCCCAGGATCACGACAACAATCAAAATTGTCAGGGGCGAGAGGCAGTGAGAAAATCACGACGGGAATGCCACGCATCGGATGTTGCTGTCGTCCAGCTCCTGGTTCTGGCTCTGGCTCTGGCCCTGGCTCTGGAGCAGCCACTGGTTCTCTCGTTCTGTGCTGGCCCTATTAATAATGATGGCGCCGACAAAATGGCCGCCGACCCTTTATTTCGCGTATCTCCTCTCGTTCCCCGGGTACAGAGTTCCCCGATGTCACGTGTCGAGGCTGCGTGCGATTTCTACGACAGGAGATCGAGGCGGCAGCGAGCTCCGCACAAAGGAAGCGCACAGTGAAAACGGTTTGTTTTCGCTCAGCGCCCCGAGTCCCGCTGCTTTCATTCAAATTGTCGTCCTGACACATTGCATTCGAAGGACAATAAACGATGCAGTAAGCTCACAACAGACTGCCAAACATCTTTCTGCCCAGCAACGTGTCTTTCAAATCAATCTGAATGGGAAATAAGTCCAGAAACAGCACGCTGGCCTCGCAGGTGACGGCCAGCACGTAATTTGCCACAACTTTCGGATTAAAGCAGCGCCAATTGGACAGCTCTTAAATGAGCTCCAACTTCCGACCAGTCCTCGTCCATCCAGACTCGTCTTTGGCTTCCACCACGAGCATTTTAAAACTCCCTCCGGTTGTCAGGGACAGACTGAGGTGTTCTGGTCTGGTCCGGTCTGGTCTGGTCTGGTCTGGTCTGGTCTGGTCTGGTCTGGTCTGCCAACCGTTCCCTGGACGCCAAATTACTAATTGGCAAGCAAAACGCTCCGGTTGTTGTCCAACAAATAACGACAACCACGGGCACGACGTCGGAGGACTGGCTCCGACTGCCGAGGGATGCCATCCGAAGGTGGCACACATGGCACACAAGCTTCATTAACTCAAACTATGCTGCATTTTGTGATTATCAAATTGTCTTTACACACATGAAGCCAACGATTGAAGCAGAGAGGAGCGGAGCAGAGGAGCTTGAGCCGGGCGACACTGATGACTGCTGATGGCAAATGGCACTAGCCAGGAGAGATGGGAGAGACAGGAGAGGAGCTCAGGACAGCAACCACAGAAATATGAAGCGCATGCTGCAGGGAGCACGGACCAGGAAGAGTGGAAGGCCCCGAAATGCTTTGGGGTATTTTGTTGAGCAAACAACCATGCAAAAATGCAGCAGACAGTGCGAGAACGATGTTCTGGTTCTGGCAACGATGGAGCCCTGTCCGAAACGATGGACTCCTGACGGCGGGGAGATAATGTGCAGTGACAAACGGCCGGACCGTAGCGGACCAAGCCCCGACTGGACGCATTATCGCACCTGATGGTGATTAGAGACTCGACGACGGAACTCTTAAATTTCACGTGATGCTGCAATTGATTGAAGGTGCGAGCTGGTCGAGGCCTTGATTGATGCCGGACAGAGGTGAGAGTGGGACTTAACCAACACAGGCCCGGGGTAACCTATTCCAGATGGCCTGACTGTCTGCAATTAGCCCGTCGCTGGAAAAGTTCCCCCGTAACCGCTGCCTAATGAACTCCCGAGGAACTCCGTTCCAAGTTGGCCGGGCCACTGCATCCCCTCTCCTCCCCCGGAGGCCAAACAAAACGAAACAAAACTTTCTCTAATGCTGGATGTGGGTCATTGTGTTGGGTTGCAGCTGAACTTTGCGAACCCAATCTCTGCCGTCCCTGGCTGTTGCCAGCCATGGGCCATGCAAATATTTTCCATTTAATTAACGCATGAGAACTAGCTGGGTCGGAAGGCGGACGGAAGGAGGACAGGGCTAGTGTGGCAGGGAGCGTCGCTGCAGATTAAAATAAATTCCATGGAAATTTATCATTCGAACCTCGACCCAGACAACAACAGAGCAGGAGCAGGAGCAGGAGCAGGAGTAGGAAAGCGGCAACAACAACTTGACACAGTTGCAAAAGTTGGCAAGAAAGTGGAGCTTTGGGTCAGTTTCTCAGTGTGTGCGAGCCATAATTAATCATAATAAATGCAGGGCCAGGAGGGGGAATAAGTCGCGGGAATTAGGCAGGCGGCGAGGAAAAAAAGCCACAATTTCCCAGCATTTTCTTTGCCATCAAAATAAATGAGCCAATTAAGCGGCGGCCAGAGCGCCCCTTGGCCCACCTGATGGGGGTGCGCGGAGTGGGGCCCAGTCGCAAATCCCCGAGCTGAATTGGCCGGATCCAGGTGTTGCGCATCATCGCCAGCGCTGGGGACTCGCAGGATGCTGCTCGGCGTCCTTTTCCCAATTCCTGCGCTGGGTGCGCACAATTTATTTATATCTCTTTTCGGCCCGACCGTGATTGGGCGGGGGGTCCGCGTTGGATGGAGGTCCTTTGTAGCTTGTTGACTGGGGTTAAGTCGTTCGAAAATTTGCTGCTAATGAAACTGAAGGAGCCGCTAATTGTCGGCCCGTTGTCAACGCGACAGCAGCCACGACAATCGAGCCCCTTGAGGTTGAGTTCGCACGCATACTGGGGCAATTTCTGCCCGATCGAGCTGCGCCACTCACGGCGGATAGCTACATCTATTTTGCCGAAGTAAGTCTGGGGCGTTCGAACGAAATCTATTTTTGTCCACAACGCCATAAGCCTAGAGAATCCCCGCTCGACAATATATATATTTTACCGTCTGCCATGTCATTATTGCGGCGCTAATCACTTTTGACTGTCATTCTCTGAAACAAGAAGAGAGCTACAGTCGAGTGTGACCGACTGTGAGATACCCGGTATTGCATTGTGGGTGAAATTGAGAGGCACATGGACATGGTCAATTCACTTTGTATAAAATGTTGTACTAAACTGTCACTCGGGTGGAAAAAATTTACAAATTGGAAAAATCTTGGGAACAAAATTTGCTGAAAACACCTTAAAGTCGATGCCTGGAACGTTTTTCTCTTAAGTTTACTGCCCAGGCAGAAGTACAACGGCCGTGGAAGACGTGAAGGAACAATTACGGTCGTCTTAAGAAGAAAATCACTGACAAAAAGCGGGATAGTTGGTGGAGGAGTGTTCAGTTCTGTTTCAGTCATCTCCGAAAAGATGGGTAAAACATTCAAACAAACGCAAACATTCAAAAGAGCCTTCCGTCTCTTCCTATTGTTATCGGTTATCGGAAATAAATATTTATTTTCCGAGCTGAAAAATATTTTACAGGGAGTCTGGGTCTCGGCTAAAGTTAGTTCTCACATTTGTAAGGTAGAGAATCAAATATCCTTAAGGCTAGTACTATGATGAACGAAAACCGCTTACGGAATTCCGTGAGCGAAATTGTGATTTATTTCGCTTGGGAACCAGTGTGGCGAAGAAAAATAAAGAAAATGTCCCGAATCGGTAAAAATTTACTTGTATTTACTGAAATGTCAAAACATTTAACATTAAACAAACTTTATAATATACAGAGAAATTAATTCAAACGCATTTTGATTAGGCGTATTTTTAATATAATACAATGCAGTGGAGTTGATGCCAATAATAGTGGCGCCAACGCCAAATTGTCTAAGAATACAATTAAAATGTCTTTTATGTGTTAAATCGCATATATTGGGCCTCGACTTTACGTCTTTTATCAATTCCACATTATCCTAACGGCTGTCGAAGCGCTCCAAACGAGTAACGACTACCCCCTTCACCCTTCCCCAACATGTCGCTCACGGAATATATGCGTGTGATCTGGCAACCTATTTACCCGGTTCGCTCACGAAATTCCGTTCATCTTAGTACCCAACCAAACGATATCCCTCAAAATTCTTCTTCTTGCTCTTTTTGTTATATTTGTATTTTTTTTATATGAAGTTTTCCGTTTATGGATTTTTTTCGTTCTTCTTAGTACTAGCATTTAGCCGGAACTTGACCTGGCCTCAAAATTTTGACGGGGAGGGTAGGTTGAAAATTTGTCAGTCAAATAAATACAAACATGCTTTTGGGCGACTAGATTATTTTTACCCGAAAACCCCGTCTCACGACTAGCTTAGTTATAATACGAGTAGAGCTGGGAGAAAAAGATTTCAACATCGATACTATATATCGACAGGCGGACATGGCTAAATCGTCTCCTCTTGTTATGCTGATCACGTATATATATATACTTAATTATCGGTTGGCACTAAATTATAATACCCTTGTACCCCATGGGTAGCGGGTTTAGAAGCTGACTTCTATTTCTATTTGCATGCTAGTTAGGACACGAAATGGATGATTATGACATGATCGAAAGGCGCTTAGACAATCGCTGTGTTACTACCACGTAACTCGGGCGGCAAACCGGTTGATTGACCCAGATATTTCCAGTTCCAGTCCTGACTCGGCACGAGATGCGCTTCAACTGATAGCTACGGGAAATACCTTCCAGCTGAAAAGCCGCGCTGCGAGATTATCTTGTCACTAACTTTATTATCAACCTATAACTAAAGCGCCACCTCGACTAATTATGGCTCTGGCTAGTGACCAGGCATAAATCACGAGCCAGCTGCTTGCTCTCCTTCGCCGCGGCAGCCCCGGCAGCCCCCTCCTCCTGTCGCGCACTGGCATAGGTATCCGCATCCGCATCCGCATCCGCAGTCGTATTCAGAGACCTCTGCCGCTCCTCAGACGTGGCTGCCTGGACAACCGCAAAGGCGGCGCCGGCGCCCAACAGCGAGCCGGCCGCAACATCCGACCAATGGTGCTTGTAGTCCATGACGCGACTGAGGGCCACGAACCAGGCAAGGGCCACACAGACCAGCTGTAGGGCGGGGCCCAGGAGAGAGCCCGGCAGGGGCCAGCGGCGGCGACGGAGGTGCAGGGCCACGAATACCAGGCCATAGAAGGCCATGGCCGAGTGGCCGCTGGGGAAGGACACGTGCACATCATTCAGCACCTCCTCAGTGGCTCCCGAAAGGTCAGGTTGGCAGGCGTAGTCCTCGTGGTAGCTCAGGACAGCTTCATCCGAGCAACTGCCTCCATCTGGGAAGACCGGGCGGCAGACTGCAAAGAAGTGGGGCCGCAGGCGGCCGATGGTGTGCTTTCCGATGCCCTTGATCAGGTCGTTCGCCACGTAGCCGTAGAGGAACCAGCGGGCCGTGTTGTACACCGGCCAGAGGTCGCCCCAACGGCTAACGCCCTCACGCCAGCAGAGCAGGCTCTCAAGCAGGACCAGGCCGAGCAGCGGCAGGTGGAGGCCCAGCCAGTGGAGCTGGGTGGGGCTCACCGTGTTCTCGTGGTACGGGTACATCAGGGAGGCGTCGTCACAGAAGAAGCCGCACTTGGTGGTCGGCCCCCAGAAGAAGCCAAAGTTCTCAACGACGACGATCAGAATGCCCAAGAGGGCGAGGTCCACCAGCACACGGATGGGGGGCCGGAGTCGCAGGCTGAAGCTCATGTTGGTGCTCTGTTCCGGAATCCGTGCGATCTGTCCGACCGTTCACGCGTCACTGATCTACGAGTCGGGGCGAAGTCGGACAACAGCCCCCAGCCGTCTGAGCTCAGACCCACTCGACTGGGATTATTAATAAACAATTCGCATTGTTGCCACTGATTACATTATAATACTCAGAAATATTTTCCGTTTGCGTCGAATTTGTTGTCGGCAGATCTATCCGCGATACTTGCCAACTGAGCGGAGAACATCTGAGTATTAGCAAGTATTACCAAGAAATGTATTTAAAATTGACATCAACCTTGAAAGTGAAAGGTTGACAGTCATACTCTTTAATAAAGCTGGAAAGAAATGAATTCAAGATTTGGGAAACCACTTCATAATTCACCACTGAGGTGGTGCTTACATCTGATTTACTGTAAACTGGTCCATGAAGTAATTTCAAGTTTTTAGGCAGTTAGACGATCGTCGAAGAAATCAAAATGCTCTTATGCTCTACATCATAGGGAAACCCCCTTTCCTATAGTTTACCTTAAGGCGAAATCTAGCAACAAGGCCTATCGCTTTTCATGTAATCATGATACCCCCTATAGTGGATGTATATACGTTTATATATATAAACAAACTGCGCGGTTGTCAACTTGTTGCCACGCACGTGCTGGTGGCGATAGCGCTACCTTGCCCGCGTCTGGCCCCGGAATGAGCAGCCGCAAAACACGCGATAGCTGGTAAACACCACTGCGAGTCCAAGATCCCGTGCTGACGCAGGCCGGAGTCACCGAGAAAGCCCCGGATGCCGAAAGCTCTGGCAAAGCTCGCCAGATCACTCTCGGGGCGCTCTGGGGACTGCTTAATTGCTGGGTCAGGGGTCCATCAAAATCAGATTAGCACAGCTTGATTCACGGGCCGGCGCACCAATTGAAGCATTCGGAGAGCGGCGGCGCCTTCACACGATCATCGAAGAAGAGTTTTCGGGAGGCCAGCCTCTCGGGGTAGCTGGTGACGCAGCACAAGAGCCACTTGCCGCCGGAGCAAAATGTTGATGAGTCACGGACAGCACACATTCCAGCCGAAGCCAGCCAGGTATGACAGCACTGAGCGAAAAACTGTGTCAGTTTAGCGCCCTCAGAGGGTGCCGAGCTGACATTGAAATGTGTACAGGTAAAAACATCGATAAACAGATAAGCGAGCACGCAAACAATGGGGCAGGTTAAAACGGCACTGTGAACAAATGTGAACTTATTTATTGGACTTTTACAAGTTAGAATATACAAATAATAATACGATGACTTACGGGTAGAGTGGGATTGCAGAGACAGACTAATGGGAACTATACAGATGCTACACTAATGCTATACGACGTGTACGGGGTGTAGATACTACATATTCAACTCGGGCAGATCTTCGATCTATTCTTTATTGCTAGCTTTGGATTGTTTCGGACAGGGACAGCTCCTGGGCCCCTTTAGACCTTCGTACAGTACTGATCCTCCTGGTAGCTGCTGTTCGCCGAGTAGGGCGGCGGAGTGCTGGGGCACACCTCCTCCTGCAGGGTAGCAGCGGTGTTCTCCCGCCGCAGGCCGCCGCCCAGGATGGCGCTCGCGCCCTCGAACGGCAGGTCGAACATCCGCGCTATGTAGCGGACAGTGATCAGAGCCCCTGCCACGCCTAAAAGCGATCCGGAGAGGACGTCGGACCAGTGGTGCCAGTTGTCCATCACGCGGCTGAGGGCCGTGTACCAGGCCAGCATGATCAGTACAAACTGCACGAAGTGGCGGCTGAGCTTGGAGCCGCGCCAGGTGAGTTTCCGTTGCAGGTAGATCGCCACGTACACCATGGCGTAGAAAATCAGGCTAGAGTGGCCGCTGGGGAAGCTGAGCCGCGCCTGCCGCACGTCATCGACGGAGAAGCCGTCGCCGGCGCACTCGTAGTTCTCCACGTAGCGGTGCAGGTTCTGCGGGTCCGAGCACAGGCTGCCGTCCGTCAACTGGGGCTGGCACACGGCCAGGAAGTGCGGCCGTAGGCGACCGATGGTGTACTTGCCCACCTCGGTGGCGTCGAAGGTGAGGAGCAGGCCGAAGCAGAAGTAGGTGAACTGCCGGAACAGCTCCACGTACCAAGTGGAGACGCGCCATCCCAGCAGGTCAACCGTTGTCGAAATCTCTCCGGCCTGCAGGTGGTGCACGTACTCCACCAAAACAAAGAGGAGCAGCGGCAACAGGCCCACGATCAGGCCCAGCATCACCGGCGTTATCGTGTTGTCCCGGAACGGATAGCTGATGCTCTCGTCGTCGCAGAAGAAGCCCCGCCGGACTGGATCTACCGCGAACTCGTACACGCAGATGGGTATAATGAGGACCACGATCACCAGCAGCTCCAGTAGCAGTCGCTGGGTCAGCCGGCGGTCTGCTGCTCCTACCCGAGGAGCGCTCGCTGCGCAGGCGGAGGCAGATGCGGAGGCGGGCATCGAGACGGACACGGGTTGATCTTCGGCCGCGTCGCGCATTTCGGGAGTGGGTCGCGTTGGCTTCAATAAGTTAATGGGCTCAAATGGGCTCTATGCTCGTCGGCAATTAGCTCTTCGCTTCACTTGGTTTTCCGCCGTCGCGGTCGTTCGTTGGTTCGGGTTCGTTGTCAGTAGCTGACTGAGTCGGCGTCGTTTGGATAACGTTCTTTTAACTTAACGCTCATTTGGGGGGCGAGACTCTCCGAGCATTGTTTTTCAGTTCTCCGTTCTCCGTTCTCCATACAGAGCTCTGCGCTTTACCCCAATCTTCAGCCTCTCTGCGTCAGAGCAATTGCTTTATTGCCTATTTTTACGGCAGTTGGCCGTCTGGGGGGATCTCAGTATTGTTGCGGTTCTGTGTTCTGCATTTACCTAGATTAGACAAGAGAAGCGAGCCACTGAAACAAAAAAGACATATTATACTATGCACAAAATATTTTCTAATATATTTATGTAACTGTGATAATTAATGGAATGCTCATTTGGTTCATGTTGACCTGATGCAGTCGTGAAAAGCTGCAATATGCGGGAAATTCACATATTATCGCTGGCTAAAGACGCAGCCGTAAATCCAGCAATGACCCGGTTTCTGCGCTCATTTAAAATTAATCTTATCGTAAAGCAAATCGGTTTTCTGCCCTTCTATAATTTATCTCAACGTAAAAGAATAATAAATTGCTGTTAACTACCAATTATTGAAGTAAAGCACCGATTTGTGCTGTAAGACGCAAATACAAGATTGCATTGGTTATCGGAACTATCATAACTTCTGTACATCAACTGTTCCTTTGCAGAGCTAGATAATATATGACAAGGTGTTTAGATCCCTTTTAAAGTTAGCTCTCACATTAACAAGCTAGAGAACCGAATTTCCTTACCCGAAACTTTATCTCTCCGCGAAATTTCGACATGGAAGGTAGAAAGCAGCCCTATGTGAGGTTCGATGAGCTCCCCCTAGGTTAGGTTAGTTGGAAATTTCTGGCAGTGTAGTAGCTCAAACAAGCTCAAGATCACTTTGATAAGATAAATTTGAGTGTACCAGATAGACACAAACGCCTGCCAGGCCTTCTTAGTGCAAATCATTGCAATTCAGCGCTTTTGTGATTACTCAGTGTGGCTCCGGAAGACCACAGCTTGTTTTCTACGCAGTAATGGTCCATAAAGGAGCCGTAGGGCATCGATAAGACCGGGTCACCTAGCAGGCTGCGCGGAGTGACTCACGGGTTACTCACTAAGTGGAGCCCTATTGTTCTAGGGCAGTCTGCGCGATATTCGCATTATCGGCCGCTGGCTGGCCGTTGTGCTTGGCCGAAGCGCCACACTCGAGCAGACGCTAATCTCCCGTCCAAGAATGGCCGCCATTGTGGCCCTCTTTGCACTGCGCCTACTCTCTGACCTGCAAGACATTCCCGGGGGGGAGCGGGAGGGTCTTCTGTCCAGCATGTACGAAGTTTAACTGTCAATTGCATTAAAAACTGGAAAACATTCAAAGAGGGCCATTCCCTCGCCCTCGCACTAGTACACAGAGAACAAATTCGAGATCCCTTTGATATTTTTCTATAGACTGAAATACAACATGTCTTCAAAATACAACTGTTGCAAAATAAATAAAATGTGATCTGCTTAGGTAGGAAAATTATTAACCCTATTTAATTTCTTCATGATAAGAAGGTGCTTGTTTTCTGAAGATTATATTAAATATGTGTTTTTACTTCTCTCTTTACTTCTTGTGAAGGATTTTAGCTGATCTCGAGGTCTATTTTGGCTCAATTTCATATACGTAATTCGAGACTCGACTATATGCCATGATCGAATTACGTATATGATTACAAGAATTTATTAAACTTTTATAAAGATTTCAATAATATCATTATTGAAATTAATGGATGATCAGTTCCGTACATATTTTCTTCCTGTGCACCCGCTCGCATTCATATTCGTATTCACAGAGACGCCTTAATAGTGGGACGTCAAATGGCGCGACCTTTAATTGAATGAATAAGCGACATTTGATTGAATTAAGGCGGTCTGACTCTGCGAGTATGCATCCCTGGCCGCAGTCCCATTCCACACTTCAAACTTGAATTTTTTGTTCGGTTAATGGGGGGAGCCCAGGATCACTCGCGGCTTCCTGAGCAGCCACTTAACTCACTTTTAATTGAACTTTTACGGACGGTTAATAAATTTATTGCATCTCGCCTTCGCTCACCGGCTGGCTCCATAAACAAATAAAGCGCTTGGCTCTGCGACAGTTTATAGGTTTATTTATTTACGACGCCGTTCTAACCCGATCCACAGACTTTAAGCGCCGCTTGCCGAACGCGACTGAGTGCAGTGACGAAAGCCACTGCCTGCCACGGCTGGCTGCGCCTGTTGGTGGCGTTGTAAACAGATCAAAGCTGATCTTGTGGCGCGTGGAGTCAGGGCTGCGAGGCGGGAGCGAAAGCGCGGAGAGGAAACGGACGAGAGAGAGCCGTGGTCAGCGCTCTTATCAGCGAGCGGCGATCGCAGCCACTTGTGGATCGCAAGCATTGGTTCGAGGCCTTGCTAAGCCTGAACTGGGTGCTAAGATCGACTAGCAGCAGGCAGCCCTGAAATGTGTCCAAAAGTGAGCAACGAAATATGTTAAATCCCCGAAATCACAGTAAATGTTTTCAACCCAACCCCGGCTCGAACAGGCCAGTAAACATTCTGAGAAATTAAAGCCCCACAAAATTCGAATCCCTTTATTAATTCCAAGTTAGCTTCCTTTCTTGTTATGCTTTAAATAGTTCCAGCTGAAAATCACTCTAACATTCTTGGAAAACGTAATAGTTACGCGGGAAATGCTGAAAAGCTTTGGCTACGACTAAAGGTACAGAGACGTGCTTTAAGGGCTTGAAAACGTAATTCCATTTTGCAGCAAAACATTTTAGATTTCACATACTTTTCTTGCAGCGTTAAAAAAATTAATATTTGACTAACCATAATTATTTAAACGCTGCAATCACCTTACAATTAGCTCAGTGAAAGGTTCACTTACATAAATCTATAGAATTGATATCGTTGAAAGTTCTGTGTATTCAATTCTTAAAAGTCGTCATCAGAAAGCTCTATCATAGCACTTAGGAATGCATTTTAATTCATTAAAATACCGACTGGTTGAGTTAATAATTTAAACGCATTTTATTTGTTACATCGGCATTCCCCCACATCGCTCAGTAGCCATATGTGGCTCGGTTGTAATATCCCGCGTACCCGTAGATCTGCTCGTTCCTAGGCCACTGGCGCCTCTTCACCCGAACCTCCGCAAAGAAGTGGGCAACGAACACCGTCGCGAAGAGGGCCACTAGCCCTCCGAGGACGGCTCCAGCGGCCACGTCTGAGATGTGGTTCTGGTAGGTCGAGATGCGCTCCCAACAAACCACTAGGGTCAGCGAGCCACAGGCCAGCTGAAGGGTGGAGCGCAGGAGACGCAGCCAGGTCGCGAAGAGCCGGGCCTGGGCGTAAAAAATCAAAAAGCCCATGGCGTAGCTGGTTGTGGTCACGAAGCCGCTGGGAAAGGAGTGGCGCACCACGGCGAGCAGGTCCGCAGAGGCGGCGAACTCCGTGCAGCCGAACTCCTCGACGTAGGCGGTGGAGTTTCCCCCGAAAGCGGCGGAGCAGCTGTCACCGTCCTCCTCGCCCCACGTGGGCTGGCAGACGTCCAGGAAGTGCGGCCTCAGGCGGCCAGTCGTGTGCTTGGTCAGCCTGATGGCCAGCAAGGTCAGTCCCAGTCCGAAGAGGTACACGCCAACGGCCTTGTAGCACTCGCTGATGAAGCTCGGGATGCGGGCGCCCACGAAGACAAAGCGCTGCTTGAGCTCCGCCGAGCTGGGCACGAACGCGGCGCGCAGCATCTCCACCACCAGCACAAAGGCCGCGGGGAGGATCACCACGGCGATCGTCAGGTGGACCTTTGTGAGCCAGGGCTGGCGGTAAGGGTACTGCAGGCTGGCGTCGCTGCAGTGAAAGCCGCGCTGGGCGGTGGCCAGCTGCTGGGGCAGCACCACCAGGGCGACGCCATAGATGCCCAGCAGGATGAGGAAGTCGATGACCAGCCGCGAGAGCAGACGGGTGTTTGGGTTGCCGCACATTTTCACACTGAAGAATGGGCGGACGGAAGCTCTTCTGGCTGGGTTCTTCTGGCCCGTTCGGAGCTCATTTGCATTTCCATCGGCCCAGTATTGTTGGAGGTTGCTGCCGCACAAACTTGTTTCACAAACCTTTGTTTTGCTTTTCCCCCGAACTCTCGTCTATCGACAGCTCAAATATGCTAAGGTCTCGATAATTTATTCTTAATTTCTAAAGCTGGATTCCACTAATCGGGGTTCGACCCACTACGGCAGCTGCTGAGGTGGTTTTTTGCGTGCTTTGAACTTGTTGTGTCCGCGAGTAACTGTAAATCTTTGCAATCTATTTCTGATTGAAAACCAATATAGAGCTTCCTTGTAACTCCCTTAGCATGTAACAAAAACTGACTATGGTGTCTTTCTCTTTTCAGGTAAGGCAGATCCCACTTCTACTCAGATATTGGGATGCCGCAGCTTTCGAAAATATCCGATGCTCGCCCCCATGTGACGGCCAACTCCGCTAGCTTCTTGGCCAACTTTCGATAAGTCATTAATCGCTTTATAGACTAAACGCAGCCGCGTCACCGCGTCGCAATTAATATTTATTTCGCTAGAATACCGACAGAAGAACAGGAATTTCGTGCAAGTGTTGGTTCGCCAGTGAGTTTGTGAGGTTATCCAAGTTAGGTTTTGCTAGGCACCGGACACCGGATCCGCTCAGGGCACGTAGCCGTAGTTGTGATAGGTTTGGGCGTACTGCGCCTGGGCCTGCGCTTGAGCTGGATGCGCCGCCAGGTAGGGCAGCGTGCCAAAGGTGTAGGCCGGGAGGGCGGGCGGCTGGCCGACGCCGGAGGCCACCGCCGCTGCTCCCGCTTGCGACTTGGTGGAGCTCTTGGGCGACACCTGCGGCTTCCGCAGGGTGTTGGCCGAGTAGCCCGCCTTGGCCCAGCGCCTGCCGGCGAAGAGGTCCGACACGTAGGCGCTCGTCAGGCAGGCGAACACCACGCCCATCACCGCCCCCGCTAGCACGTCGCTCCAGTGGTGGTAGTAGTCGGTGATCCGCGTCAGCGAGACGTACCAGCCGAACATGACGAAGAGGAACTGCAGCAGGTGCTTCAGGAGCTTGGACACGCGCGTGCTGAGCGCCGCCTGCAGGTAGATGGCCAGGTAGAGCGCGGCGTACATGGCCATGCTGGCGTGGCCGCTGGGAAAGGACTGGTTGAGCTGCTTGAACTGGAAGTCGGACATGTTGGCGTTGCTGCAGGTGAAGCTGTCGATGTAGCGGCCCAGGTTCTGGGCGTCCTGGCAGCCGCTCCCGTCCGGCAGCATGGGCTGGCAGACGGCGTAGAAGTGCGGCCGCAGGCGCCCGATGCACAGCTTCGAGAGCATGGTGGTGAACGTGACCATGGCCAGGCCGTACAGGTAGAAGATGGCCTGGCGGTACAGCTGGCCCAGTCGGTGGCCCATCCGGCAGCCCTCGCGCTTGCCGCCCGAGTCCCGGGGCGGGGCGCCAGGCAGCTGCTTGAACAGCTCCACAACGGCGATCACCGCGGTGGGTCCTCCCAGGGCGATGGCGATGAGCAGCTCATGGCCGATGGTGCCCTCGCGGTACGGATAGCCCAAGGACTCGTCGCCGCAGAAGAAGCCGCGCCGGAACGGACGCACCAGCTTGTGCAACAGGAGACTGGCCACGCTGAGGGCCGCCCATATCAGCAGGTCGCAGAGCCCGCGGGCCAGCTTCGTGTACTTGGACATGGATGCACGGAGTGGCAAGCGATTCGACTCGACTCGACTCGACGGACTGAAAAGCCGCGCTTAACTAACCGAGCGAAGCTGGTGAGTCGCCCAACCTGGCCGTGATTTCGGGGCCTCTCTCTCGCCCAGCTCAGCCAGCTCAAGCAGCTCAGCCAGCTGTTCTCTTTCTTCGCAGCGCTCTGCGGTCCGTCAGTCACAGGCGGTGCGTGCCACGCCCCCGTCAGCCCCAGTCCCCTCACCCAGCGGACTGCTGTTATTGTTATTGTGGCTGTTGCTGTTGCTGGGGCAACGTTGGCGTCTCCCATGCCATAAACATTTGTTAGATGTTTGCTTTTTTCTTATTAATTACAAACAAGTGAATTTCTCATTGCGCCTACAGACCGAGAAAAGCCCAGGCTAATTGGCAGACAAAAGCCAATAAAGCGCAGGGGGTTGCGAAACGTGCGCCGAAAATTCTCTCGGTGCAGGCACCAGAAATGCAAACTCCCCAAGCGCTCGTATTTCATCCATAATCTGCGCGAAAATAAACGGATCGCGGGGCCCAACACCCACCTCCGAGTGGTGTGCAGACCCCATTGTGCACACGTCGAAAAACTGGTTTCACTTATTGCTCATGAGCCAAGAGAAAACACTTGGCAAAGTCCAACTTAGATAAGGCTCCGCAGGCAGAGAGGCGGACCGATGGAAACTGGTTTCCGCGGAGAGAGTCTTCGGCTCTCGCCTTTCGCCGCAGATCGTGCTCCTTTTGGGATGCGTGTGCATAATTTCCTAGTGAGCAGCTGCTGGAACCGACACAGAAGCGGTGGAAAGCCCGGCCGATCCGAACCACAATGGGCACCACTCAAGTGTGTTAATTCGGCCCGAGGCTTGAGCTGAGGCTCAGCGCTGGGAATTTTCACTTTTAGGGATTTCGCGACCAATGATTCACCCAGAGGCTTCGATCGCGCCCTGAACGGCTGCAGGTGATTCCGCACCTGCTCGGTCCCTGGCCGTGACGTAGCCATTCGGTGCATTCCTCACGTTGCCGCTTGTGACGTCTGCTGGAGCTTAAAGCTCTTTCAGTGATAACGACGGGGCCAAACCGGTTGGATTCAAGATTCTTTCCGCTGCTTATTTTTATGGGATTGCTAATTGAAACGGCCCGCAGACAGGGCTGGAGCGGGCTAGGAGCGGGATGCGATGCGGCTCGTTAGCTTGTAATATCAACACCGAATTTCGGCCATAATTCAGTGCTCATTTCAAAGCTATTTTTTTTATATTTGCGTGCTAATTTAGTCATTATGATAATTTGATTCCATCACAGGTAAACAGATTATTTGCACGTGCATACTTAAAGAGAAGAGTTTCGCAACCCCTCTCTTAATTACTATTAATACTTACAAATGTTACTCACTTCTCGGATAAAATCACACTTTTGAAAATTAAAGTAATTTACAACAATACCATTACAGAATTCTCTCACTGCATCCAGAAGGGCTTTACCCCTTTCAACGGTTTCTATAAAAATATTAGCTCGTGACTAATTAGTTCGATCAACATTCTTTATTCATGGAAAGTGGTATCTGCAAGTGGGTTTCTGGGGTTCGATCGCTCTGAGTGCACTGCACGTGCAAGGAATTAAAATCAATTCAACTCGATCTCAGCTAAATTGCTCAATCCGCAGAGCACCCAGCGCTAGGAAAGGTTCACGGACCTTAAGGGGAGCCGCCAGCTATGCTGAATGTCCCATGAGCTACCTGGTATACTTCCTATCGCAATCGCATTCCTTCCACCTGACTGGGGCTGCATACCTGAGGTGGTCCCCTGAAAAAGCCCCCGCACATCGAATCCGGAACGCGAGATCGCGATTACTCGCGGCGTCGGGGGATGTCAACAGCAGCCTATTGTCACAGAGCAAACAACACACAGTGACCAATGCTAATCGCGGAACGCCAATGCCAAGTGCGTCCCCCGGGAGAGGCGCTGGCAAACTCCAGCGGATCGGATCGCTGGCAGATTCACATTAGCTTACTACGCCGCGTCCGACTCGGTATCAGCTGGGCATCGATCCCTCCCTCACACCTCACCTGGCTGATTATCAACAGGCGGCTGGATCAGCAACGTAATGATTACCCTGTCTCAAAATCGTTTGTGTGAGCGGTTTCAGTTTTGGACTGAACAGGAAGTGCTTCTTAGGTTCGCAAAATCCGAGCCAGCGCCGCACTTTGAATATGTGCCAAGTCAGATTTTCTTGTTTACCTCTTATAGTGAGGGGCCTGCAACTTTTGCTTGTACCCGGAACGTCGCAGGTTGTATAATCCGCGAGTACCAGCTGGATCTGCGTATTTAACAAATAATGTCAATAATAAATTTGGATTTATAGTCGCCCCAGTCGTAGGTGTCACTAAAGGAGATCCCACTGCCGTGCCAGCCAGCTTCTCGGTGCCATAATGACAATCATGATCACCGTCGAATACTGGTTACTTGGCGCGTGCTGCGGTCGGTCATTGATACAACTTAGCACAGGGGCCATTGGTAAAGGGGGCGTTTTTGGCTCAGCTCATAGTGATGCTGAGCTCAGTTACTACAGGCGAAGCGCGCAACTGGGGCAATGAAACCAGAGCGTTGTGTAGGTTGTCCCCATTAACTATCGATATTATAGACCCATTACTTAGAAATGTTTAGGTATTTCAAGCTTTTAAATTGTCAATTGTGGCTTTATAGGTTCTATTAGAGAAAAATCTAAATATTCAGATGGGGCCAAGGTACGGTAGCAACTATCTCTTTTAAAGTTGTATAAGAATTAGAATAGACCATTGGAAAATAATTATAAAAATAAGGTGCATGCTTAATTCTGATTTTGTAATCATTTCGATTAAATATTTGGGGATATATTAAAATGCATAATTATACTACAATTATACTGAGGGAAAAACCCGTTCTCGATATTAGTATTTTCTTTCTCAAAAGCAAGACAAGAACAAAAATATCCGAAATGAGAAGAAGAATTCTCATATTGAGAATGATTTCTTTGAAAAAAAAAAAACTTACTTAATATACTAAAGAACTTTCTTTAATATGAGTTCAAATAAAATATTTCTTTTATTTAAAAAAGCTACAGTCGAGTGTGGCCGTCTGTATGATACCCGGTACCCAAAGCATTATGGGTGAAATTAAATATCACATGAACATGGAAAACAGAAAATGTTAACAAATGAAGACAAGAGTTGCTAGAAACATGTTGAGCAACACGCACTGCACTACCAACATCTCTCTCAAAAGCTAAGTACCCAGACACACGAACGGTGTTCCTAAGCAGTGCGATAGAGCGAGACACTGACTATTGACTTCTCGTTTTGACTAGCGCATGTAGCTTCAAGAAGAAGAAGAAGCATAAACAGAAACTTTATTGTTTAATAACTTCCATGTTTACCATCCGATTTTACTTACATTTTCAGAACACGTTCGCGAATGCCTACTTATTTATTATATCTATTTACTTTAAGCCAATATATACAGTTTTTTATGATTTTCGGGGGCGGAAGTGGGCGTAACCAAATTTAAAAACAATCTTGATCTGCGTGCTGTAGATTCCAGTGTTGTCACCAATGGTAGCTCTAGCTCTTATAGTCTCTGAGATCTGTTGTTTCACACGAACGGACAGACGGACCCGACTAAATCGACTCGGCTGGTTACGCTGATCAGGAATATATATACTTTATAGGGTCAGAGATTTATCCTTCTGCGTGTTACATACATTCTCGGTTGGCACTAACTTATAATACCTTTACATTGCCTCTGTCTTTAAATAGGTTAAATGTAATATAAAAAGTTAAATTTTATGTATGTTATTATGTATTTTAATTCTATAGACATACTCACACATTTAAAACAGAATGGTTACGACTGACTCGCACAGTCCAGAACTCTACCAATTTCTCCACTCAGGCAAATTAAAGAAGACCGATGAAAACTTAAATATATACTACAAGACCTGTGGCAATGTCAAAATCTATTATTTTTGTCTTGACTTTTAGAAAATAAGATAAAATATTCGTGAAAAAAAATGTTTCTCAATTTGTTTTTGCGTGTAGAAAGCTCTCCTGGGGTAACATTTGATAATATATTTTTTTCTACTTTTTAATAAGCAAATATTTAATTGACATTTTTTTGTTCAAAAAAATCTGTTATTTCTTAGTAGAATCTCCCAATGTGAGTCCGGTGAGTTTCTGGGAATTCGCATTGGAAAGTCCAATTTTGAAAAATGACTTTGAAAAGTATCAAGAAAAACAAACCTTATGATTTATTTTGTCAATATTTTTAATTGTAAAACAAAATAAATATATATTTTTAATTGTAAAACAAAATAAAGGAGAGTCAGTTTAAATATTTAGTAATTCGGAAAGCACACATATTTTCAGTGTACGCACCCAGCAAGGAATTTTCTTCTCTTGGCCATTTGCATAAACCTGGGACACATTGTCCATTGTCCGACCAATTCGGAGTAATTTCCTTTCAGTGGGACTCCAAAATTAGCATAAATTAACAGCAAATAGTTGCAAGCCAGCAATTCCGATGTAAATTGAGCACTTGAAAATTGCCATAAAGAGCCCGATTCGTAGTGCAAATACGAAGTGGCCATAAACTGGCTGCAGTTTATGCACTCCAGCTCCAGCCTCAGTTCCAGCACAGCCCCAGCTCTCGGAGTCCGGCCAGTGTTTGCCTTCGTCTCCGTTACCGACCTAGCAATGGACCCTCGAGCTCCGCTTACTCACTGGGGCCCGAGCAACGACCTACATCAACAGAAATGCCACAGAGGCACGCAGCGGAGCAGCAACCGTCTTAAGTCACGTTGGAATGACCTACTCCAACGGCCACCGCAGGCAGCCGAAGGAACTCCTGCGGTCCTCTCCACTCCACTCCCACCTCCCTACCTCCATCCATCTGCCTGGGCATCCGCATTTCAAGCGACTCGAATGCAACTCTTTCATTATGCGCAAATGCCAAGACGCCGGCAAACAAACCTAAACAAACTGAGCAGAGCAAACCTTGAAATAATTCAATAGTTTCCTCATTAGCAACATTCGTGCCCCAGCCAATGGCGACAGCAGAGTGAGGTCCACTGTACGAGAACAGTTGAGAATTAAAAAAATACTTACATATATACCTAAAGATATGCATTACATTAACTGCATAAAACTCTAATAAATAAAGTCAAAAAAGATGTTCTAAAACGGTTACAAAGGTTATGATTTTTTCACGCTACTTTCTTTGCTTCCCAACATATTTTAAAAACAAATAATAAAAGAGTAAACAGAGTTAACTTTGCAACTAAGAAACGAGACTGCCAAAATAGAAGGCCAACGTAAAGTCTATACACTGAATAGCACAAACCACTTTCTCAATATATTTAAAGGGAACACTGATTTTTTTAAGCCGCAATAGTTTCAGCCTATCACCAGCCGAGTCGATCTAGCCATGTCCGTCTGTCTGTCCGTTGCTACGCAAACTAGTCTCTCAGTTTTTGAACGATCTTAATGAAACCTTGCAAATAGTCTTCTTTCTATTTCAGTTAATACATATGTCGGATCGGCTGAAATGCCCGATTTATGTCCACTATATCTTATAGCTGCCATAGGAAAGATCG
The DNA here is from genome assembly GCA_008042795.1 of Drosophila asahinai. Taxonomy (NCBI): domain Eukaryota; kingdom Metazoa; phylum Arthropoda; class Insecta; order Diptera; family Drosophilidae; genus Drosophila; species Drosophila asahinai. Next base: position 25,009 of record VNJZ01009067.1, read on the forward strand.
AAAATTAATGAATAAAAAATTATAGCTTCTCTGTTTTTCAACGAATTTTTATAAATATAAAGATATAGCTGTTTTTTAAGGTTCAAGAATTAATTAGAATTTATAAAAATATACAAACTTTGGTATTTTTTAAATTTGACCGAAATGAATCGACTTTCAATGATCCAATTGCAGACTGCAAGGATATAAAAACTTGGCTTACCGAAGTCAGCTTCCTTTCTTGTTTTTTTTTTAAAGAAACTGAACGCCTTAAGTATTTATAAGGAACACCCAAATTTTTTTCTCCAACGCTAATTGAAGCAGGCACCATGAACTCAAGTTCTAGTTTGGTCCATATTCTTGGAAATTCAACAATGATGTAAATTCTAAGTCTGGGAGTGGCAATGTAGGTTAAATCCACCATAATGAGAAAAAGAACAATTAGTCCTTACAAAAACTCATCCATTATTATAACTTAATCAGTTTTTCTTTAGTTATGATTTTTTACTCATAAAAAAAAAGTTAAAAAATAAAACCCATATAGTCATTATGCATTATTCTCCGATTTAATTTATAATTGATAATATATAATGATTACAGTCCCAGATGATAAGTTTTTGTTCAGATTATCCTGACATTTAACAAATATATTCAGTGTGTTTCTGTATATCCTTTTCACAGCCTTAACTAAAATGTAAAGGGTTTTCGCTCTTCTGGAGGGATTGCGACAAGTTGACCGAGATTCAAAAATTAAATTAAACATGCAATAAACTTTGGTACAATCAAATCGTGTGACACCCCTTTTATACCACCGAAGTGGTTTTGAGCGGTTTTAATGTCAATCTATGAAGTAAACCAAAACCTACATAATTAAAACTTTTGCCCACACTATAGTGCTAGAAAAGAAAAAATTAATTTAAGAAACAAAAAAAAAAGAATGGGTGCGAACTTGGTCAAGCCGATGTGTGCATACCCTTGCAGTTCGATTAAGATTTTAAAATAGAATTTTTTATACCTATACCCTGTATACATAAATTCCAAATTTGCTAAGGCTAGAACCTGGCCAAAAGATTGTGATATATGTAACTGCACAAGTATATCCATGTCTGGTTAACTATTGTCAGTGAGGTAAATTTTTTTCGGAGGTAAATTCTTTTCTGCCCAGAAAGTCCGAGATCTTTTTTTTATGTGTATGAGCGAACTGAGAGAAGCGCTCTCGTGATAAGGAGTACAAGTACAATTGAAATCCAATATCAATGCGAAATGTACACAGCGCTGGGAACCTTCGATGCGGTGGGTTCTCCGATCCGATCCGAAGACCGTAGGCCGTAGACCGTAGACACTCCACCGGGCCAGAGGCAAGCGCCTGCCTCGAAGTCGACGGGCAGTCGCTACCGGCAGCTCGGCAGCGATCGTCGCACTCTCAGACGCTCTCCGTCGCAGTCCCGGTCTCAGTCGCAGTCGCAGTCGCAGTCACAGCTAGTCACATTCATCGCCGATCCGATCCGATCCCAAACAAAACGTCAGCGCGACCCAGAGCGCCCCATAGACATCGAAAAGAGCGCGGACGAGGCGGTTCGTTCGTGGTTCGCTGAGTCCGCTGCCATTGGTTCATGGGCTGCAAGGCGGGGAGGACTGACTGACAGACTGACGGCTGGTGCCCGCAATTCGCTAATTTCCCGCGAAGAAAATCGCCTTTGAACCCGGCCTGGGAAGTCGTGCGCGGACTTTTCGAAAGTGCTCAATTCGTGTGACAGCCGAAAATAAATAGCATACAGTGAGTGAGCACATGGCCCCCGAGATTGGGCGTGAAATTTGATTAATCCGCGCAGAAGCAGAGACAAATGTACTGTCAGAGAAGCCAGTGCCAAGTGTCAAGCGATCGGCTTGGGCCCCCGCGATAAGAACGCGGCTGGAAGTATACCCATATCAATAACATAGAAGCGGAATCGCCACTATGCACACCTTCAAGAGGGGCTTCTTCTGCGCGGACCTGAGCCTCCGCTACCCCTACAAGGACTGCACGATCACGGTGCCGATGTTGCTGCTGATGATGCTGCTGCTGCCGATGCTCTTCGTGGCCGTGGTGGAGGTGATGCGCATCTGCAAGCGCTTCCGCACGCGGCTCTATCTGCGCAACCTGTGGCGCGCGGAGGCCACCTTCAGCTTCGGCTTCATCGCCACCTACCTGACCACGGAGCTGGCCAAGGACGCGGTGGGCCGGCTGCGGCCACACTTCTTCCACGGCTGCCTGCCGAGCCTGAGCGACGGCAGCAGCTGCTCGGACCCCCAGAACGCAAATCTCTACGTGGAGCACTTTCTCTGCACCAATCGCAACCTTTCGGCGCGCCAGATTCGCGAGCTGCACGTGAGCTTTCCGAGCGCCCACAGCAGCCTGAGCTTCTATTCGATGCTGCTCCTGGCCCTCTACGTCCACGGCGTGTGGCGCGGGCAGGGCGGCGTGCGTGTGTTGCGGCACGTCCTGCAGTTCCTGCTCCTGATGGCCGCCCTCTGTGTGTCGCTGAGTCGCGTGGCCGACTACTGGCACCACTGGTCCGACGTCCTGGCCGGAGCCATTCTTGGTGCGGCCTACGCTACCCTTACCGCCGTCTACGTGGGCGATCTAGTGCGCCACCGACCGCGTTCCACCAGAAGCCCTCCCGCGCTGGGCTACACCGCCTCCCAATACATGCACCACCACCACCAGCTGATGGCGGAGAACAACAATTCGGCGGGATCCGTCAAGGTGCACTTCCTGCCAACGACCGTCTCTGCCTCGATGACTACCACCACGCCACTGGACGATATCCACGACTCTGAGGAGGAGGACTCGCGGGGCTCCGAGAACTCCAGCGACTCCGAAGACTCCCACGACTCGCACAATGAGAATGAGGACGACGACGACGACGTCCACAAGCCGTCCGCATCGCCCCCACGCGACCTGTCCCATGTCGTCTAAGATAGCTGCGGAGCCGCAAAGCTAGAAAGGTGGCGCAGGAGGGACTAATCAGACTTATCGGCCCGCGACTGCTATTCCGACTATTTTTCCATTTAGAAATCGACGCAAACAGAAATATGTGATAAGCGCGCGGCGCATTCTCTACCTGATATGCCACTGTCCACCCTGCTCCTCCGCCTCCTCCTCCTCCACCGGCGATTTACGAAATCCGAGGTGGGCAGCGATCAATTGTGCAACGCACAGTGGAACCAGAATCGAGCTGGGAAATCGACTCGGCCATCGCGTGCCTAAGTCCAAGCTGGGAGATAGCTTTTCGGAGGCATTTCCAGAGCCGAATCGAGCCACTGTATCTTGGCGTTGGCTACTGGCACTCTACAGCAGCCACCACCCCGCCTGCCGCAGGCTCCAACTCTGCGGTTTGTTTGTAAACAATGCCGCAGTCACGTCGCCGCCGCTTTTGAAGTGGGCAGCCCGCCAACGTGGAGCTCGCAACGCTCCCAATCAGCTGCGACAATCTCTTGGCAGCGACGCCGACGGCTCGGCGGCTGCTCGGCGGCTGCACAGCTTTCTGGCCGATAATGCAATATAAATAATGAGGAGCTTACGGCTGCGGCAAACGCTCGCATGCGAGGATGAGTGCGAGTGCGAGTGCGAGATTTATGAACAAATCAATTGAGTCGAGTTTATTATTATTACTTGCTTTATGTTAATTATGTTTGGCTCCCGGTAGATGTTAAGGCTTAATCTAAGTGTTTGCTTTCCAGGCTGATTAAATATTTATTGCCCAAATGATTTACGAGTTGGAATTTTTTAGGCATCGCCCACAATTCTACAATTCCAGGAAGCCCCATTATCGAGGAGGGTCTCATGGCGACTTCTGGCGCGGATTGTCCGTAAACAAAGGCCAG